>JAHFWJ010000486.1:0-11935 GCA_028555115.1 Himalopsyche japonica
ACCAAGTGATGCCTGTCAAACTATGAGGATTAACGCAAGAAAGAGAAATCGTTTTGTTCAAGGACGTTCTGATGGTTATCAAGGACGTTATGACAGAAAAACAGTTCATATATACGTACGCGAAAAACGAGTTGGCAATCCCTGCCTTCAAATACCAAGTGTTGCATGTCCAACTGTGAGGAATAATGCAACAAGGACAGAGACGTTTGTTTCAGGGCGTTATGATGTATTTCAAGGAAGTTGTGACAGAAAAACTTTTTGACTTTTGTACGTGCGTGAAAAACACAAGTTGGCTATTCCTGACTTAAAATACCAAGTGTTGCCTGTCAAACTATTAGGATTAACGCAAGAAAGAGAAATCGTTTTTTTCAAGGACGTTCCGATGGTTATCAAGGACGTTATGACAGAAAAACAGTTCATATATACTTACGCGAAAAAACGAGTTGGCAATCCCTGCCTTTAAATACCAAGTATTGTATGTCAAACTGTGTGGAATAATGCGACAAGGACAGAGACGTTTGTTTCAGGGCGTTATGATGTATTTCAAGGAAGTTGTGACGGAAAAACTTTTGACTTTTGTACGTGCGTGAAAAGTACGAGTTGGCTATTCCTGACTTAAAATACCAAGTGTTGCATGTCAAACTGTGAGGAATTATGCCACAAAGAAAATGAGCTTTATTTCGAGGCGTTCTGATTAATTTCAGGGAAGTTATGACATAAAAACATTTTCACTTTTGAACGTACGCGAAAAAAAAGAGTTGGCTATCCCTGCATTAAAATACCAAGTGTTGCATGTCAAACTGTGAGGAATTATTCAAGAAAGACAGAGACGTTTGATTCTTGGCGTTCTGATGTATTTCAAGGAAGTTATGACAGAAAATGGTTTGACTTTTGTATGAACGTTAAAAGTACGAGTTGGCTATCCCTGCTTTAAAATACCAAGTGTTGCCTGTCAAACTATTAGGATTAACGCAAGAAAGAGAAATCGTTTTGTTCAAGGACGTTCTGATGGTTATCAAGGACGTTATGACAGAAAAACCGTTCATATATACGTACGCGAAAAAACGAGTTGGCAATCCCTGCCTTTTAATACCAAGTGTTGTATGTCAAACTGTGAGGAATAATGCAACAAGGACAGAGACGTTTGTTTCTGGGCGTTATGATGTATTTCAAGGAAGTTGTGACGGAAAAACTCTTTGACTTTTGTACGTGCGTGAAAAGTACGAGTTGGCTATTCCTGACTTAAAATACCAAGTGTTGCATGTCAAACTGTGAGAAATTATGCCACATAGAAAATGAACTTTATTTCGAGGCGTTCTGATTAATTTCAGGGAAGTTATGACATAAAAACTTTTTCACTTTTGAACGTACGCGAAAAAAAAGAGTTGACAATCCCTGAATTACAATACCAAGTGTTGCATGTCAAACTGTGAGGAATCATTCAAGAAAGACAGAGACGTTTGGTTCATGGGGTTCTGATGTAATTCAAGGAAGTAATGACAGAAAATGTTTTGACTTTTGTATGTACGTTAAAAGTACGAGTTGGCTATTCCTGACTTAAAATACCAAGTGTTGCCTGTCAAAATATTAGGATTAACGCAAGAAAGAGAAATCGTTTTTTTCAAGGACGTTCCGATGATTATCAAGGTCGTTATGACAGAAAAACTTTTCATATATACGTACGCGAAAAAACGAGTTGGCAATCCCTGTCTTTAAATACCAAGTGTTGCATGTCCAACTGTGAGGAATAATGCAACAAGGACAGAGACGTTTGTTTCAGGGCGTTATGATGTATTTCAAGGAAGTTGTGACAGAAAAACTTTTTGACTTTTGTACGTGCGTGAAAAACACGAGTTGGCTATTCCTGAATTAAAATACCAAGTGTTGCCTGTCAAAATATTAGGATTAACGCAAGAAAGAGAAATCGTTTTTTTCAAGGACGTTCCGATGATTATCAAGGACGTTATGACAGAAAAACAGTTCATATATACGTACGCGAAAAAACGAGTTGGCAATCCCTGTCTTTAAATACCAAGTGTTGCATGTTTAACTGTGAGGAATAATGCGGCAAGGACAGAGACGTTGGTTTCAGGGCGTTATGATGTATTTCAAGAAAGTTGTGACAGAAAAACTTTTTGACTTTTGTACGTGCGTGAAAAGTACGAGTTGGCTATTCCTGACTTAAAATACCAAGTATTGTATGTCAAACTGTGAGGAATAATGCAACAAGGACAGAGACGTTTGTTTCAGGGCGTTATGATGTAGTTCAAGGAAGTTGTGACAGAAAAACTTTTTGACTTTTGTACGTGCGTGAAAAACACGAGTTGGCTATTCCTGACTTAAAATACCAAGTGTTGCCTGTCAAAATATTAGGATTAACGCAAGAAAGAGAAATCGTTTTTTTCAAGGACGTTCCGATAATTATCAAGGACGTTATGACAGAAAAACATTTCATATATACGTACGCGAAAAAACGAGTTGGCAATCCCTGCCTTCAAATACCAAGTGTTGCATGTCCAACTGTGAGGAATAATGCAACAAGGACAGAGACGTTTGTTTCAGGGCGTTATGATGTATTTCAAGGAAGTTGTGACGGAAAAACTTTTGACTTTTGTACGTGCGTGAAAAGTACGAGTTGGCTATTCCTGACTTAAAATACCAAGTATTGTATGTCAAACTGTGAGGAATAATGCAACAAGGACAGAGACGTTTGTTTCAGGGCGTTATGATGTATTTCAAGGAAGTTGTGACAGAAAAACTTTTTGACTTTTGTACGTGCGTGAAAAACACGAGTTGGCTATTCCTGACTTAAAATACCAAGTGTTGCCTGTCAAAATATTAGGATTAACGCAAGAAAGAGAAATCGTTTTTTTCATGGACGTTCCGATGATTATCAAGGTCGTTATGACAGAAAAACATTTCATATATACGTACGCGAAAAAACGAGTTGGCAATCCCTGTCTTTAAATACCAAGTGTTGCATGTCCAACTGTGAGGAATAATGCAACAAGGACAGAGACGTTTGTTTCAGGGCGTTATGATGTATTTCAAGGAAGTTGTGACGGAAAAACTTTTTGACTTTTGTACGTGCGTGAAAAGTACGAGTTGGCTATTCCTGACTTAAAATACCAAGTGTTGCCTGTCAAAATATTAGGATTAACGCAAGAAAGAGAAATCGTTTTTTTCAAGGACGTTCCGATGATTATCAAGGACGTTATGACAGAAAAACATTTCATATATACGTACGCCAAAAAACGAGTTGGATATCCCTGTCTTTAAATACCAAGTGTTGCATGTCCAACTGTGAGGAATAATGCAACAAGGACAGAGACGTTTGTTTCAGGGCGTTATGATGTATTTCAAGGAAGTTGTGACAGAAAAACTTTTTGACTTTTGTACGTGCGTGAAAAACACGAGTTGGCTATTCCTGACTTAAAATACCAAGTGTTGCCTGTCAAAATATTAGGATTAACGCAAGAAAGAGAAATCGTTTTTTTCAAGGACGTTCCGATGGTTATCAAGGACGTTATGACAGAAAAACAGTTCATATATACTTACGCGAAAAAACGAGTTGGCAATCCCTGCCTTTAAATACCAAGTATTGTATGTCAAACTGTGTGGAATAATGCGACAAGGACAGAGACGTTTGTTTCAGGGCGTTATGATGTATTTCAAGGAAGTTGTGACAGAAAAACTTTTTGACTTTTGTACGTGCGTGAAAAGTACGAGTTGGCTATTCCTGACTTAAAATACCAAGTGTTGCATGTCAAACTGTGAGGAATTATGCCACAAAGAAAATGAACTTTATTTCGAGGCGTTCTGATTAATTTCAGGGAAGTTATGACATAAAAACATTTTCACTTTTGAACGTACGCGAAAAAAAAGAGTTGGCTATCCCTGCATTAAAATACCAAGTGTTGCATGTCAAACTGTGAGGAATCATTCAACAAAGACAGAGACGTTTGATTCAGGACGTTCTGATGTATTTCAAGGAAGCTATGACAGAAAATGTTTTGACTTTTGTATGTACGTTAAAAGTACGAGTTGGCTATCCCTGCTTTTAAATACCAAGTGTTGCCTGTCAAACTATGAGGATTAACGCAAGAAAGAGAAATCGTTTTGTTCAAGGACGTTCTGATGGTTATCAAGGATGTTATGACAGAAAAACAGTTCATATATACGTACGCGAAAAAACGAGTTGGCTATCCCTGCATTAAAATACCAAGTGTTGTATGTCAAACTGTGAGGAATCATTCAAGAAAGACAGAGACGTTTGATTCAGGGCGTTCTGATGTATTTCAAGGAAGTTATGACAGAAAATGTTTTGACTTTTGTATGTACGTTAAAAGTACGAGTTGGCTATCCCTGCTTAAAAATACCAAGTGTTGCCTGTCAAACTATGAGGATTAACGCAAGAAAGAGAAATCGTTTTGTTCAAGGACGTTCTGATTAATTTCAGGGAAGTTATGACATAAAAACATTTTCACTTTGAACGTACGCGAAAAAAAAGAGTTGGCTCTCCCTGCATTAAAATACCAAGTGTTGCATGTCAAACTGTGAGGAATCATTCAAGAAAGACAGAGACGTTTGGTTCATGGGGTTCTGATGTATTTCAAGGAAGTAATGACAGAAAATGTTTTGACTTTTGTATGTACGTTAAAAGTACGAGTTGGCTATTCCTGACTTAAAATATCAAGTGTTGCCTGTCAAAATATTAGGATTAACGCAAGAAAGAGAAATCGTTTTTTTCAAGGACGTTCCGATGATAATCAAGGACGTTATGACAGAAAAACATTTCATATATACGTACGCGAAAAAACGAGTTGGCAATCCCTGTCTTTAAATACCAAGTGTTGCATGTCCAACTGTGAGGAATAATGCAACAAGGACAGAGACGTTTGTTTCAGGGCGTAATGATGTATTTCAAGGAAGTTGTGACGGAAAAACTTTTTGACTTTTGTACGTGCGTGAAAAGTACGAGTTGGCAATTCCTGACTTAAAATACCAAGTGTTGCATGTCAAACTGTGAGGAATTATGCCACAAAGAAAATGAACTTTATTTCGAGGCGTTCTGATTAATTTCAGGGAAGTTATGACATAAAAACATTTTCACTTTTGAACGTACCTGAAAAAAAAAGAGTTGACAATCCCTGCATTAAAATACCAAGTGTTGCATGTCAAACTGTGAGGAATTATGCCACAAAGAAAATGAACTTTATTTCGAGGCGTTCTGATTAATTTCAGGGAAGTTATGACATAAAAACATTTTCACTTTTGAACGTACGCGAAAAAAAGAGTTGACAATCCCTGCATTAAAATACCAAGTGTTGCATGTCAAACTGTGAGGAATCATTCAAGAAAGACAGAGACGTTTGATTCATGGCGTTCCGATGTATTTCAAGGAAGTTATGACAGAAAATGGTTTGACTTTTGTATGTACGTTAAAAGTACGAGTTGGCTATTCCTGACTTAAAATACCAAGTGTTGCCTGTCAAACTATTAGGATTACCGGCAAGAAAGAGAAATCGTTTGTTCAAGGACGTTCTGATGGTTATCAAGGACGTTATGACAGAAAAACAGTTCATATATACTTTCGCGAAAAAACGAGTTTGCAATCCCTGCCTTTAAATACTAAGTGTTGTATGTCAAACTGTGAGGAATCATTCAACAAAGACAGAGACGTTTGATTCAGGGCGTTCTGATGTATTTCAAGGAAGTTATGACAGAAAATGTTTTGACTTTTGTATGTACGTTAAAAGTACGAGTTGGCTATCCCTGCTTTAAAATACCAAGTGTTGCCTGTCAAACTATTAGGATTAACGCAAGCAAGAGAAATCGTTTTGTTCAAGGACGTTATGATGGTTATCAAGGACGTTATGACAGAAAAACAGTTCATATATACTTACGCGAAAAAACGAGTTGGCAATCCCTGCCTTTAAATACCAAGTATTGTATGTCAAACTGTGAGGAATAATGCGACAAGGACAGAGACGTTTGTTTCAGGGCATTATGATGTATTTCAAGGAAGTTGTGACAGAAAAACTTTGACTTGTACGCGTGAAAAGCAATGAGTTGGCTATTCTGCATTAAAAAATATCAAGTAGTTGCATGTCAAACTGTAAGTGAATTATGCCACAAAGAAATGAACTTTGCCTCTGAGGCGTTCTCTGATTAATTTCAGTGTGGAAAAGTATGATGATAAAAACATTTTCACTTTGAACAAGTGAAAAAAATAGCTGATTAACTCCTTGCATTAAAATACCAAGTGTTGCATGTCAAACTGTGAGGAATCATTCAAGAAAGACAGAGACGTGTTTGATTCATGGCGTTCTTGATGTATTTCAAGGAAGTTATGACAGAAAATGTTTTGACTTTTGTATGTACGTTAAAAGTACGAGTTAGCTATCCCTGCTTTAAAATACCAAGTGTTGCCTGTCAAACTATGAGGATTAACGCAAGAAAGAGAAATCGTTTTGTTCAAGGACGTTCTGATGGTTATCAAGGACGTTATGACAGAAAAACAGTTCATATATACGCACGCGAAAAAACGAGTTGGCAATCCCTGCCTTCAAATACCAAGTGTTGTATGTCAAACTGTGAGGAATAATGCAACAAGGACAGAGACGTTTGTTTCAGGGCGTTATGATGTATTTCAAGGAAGTTGTGACGGAAAAACTTTTTGATTTTTGTACGTGCGTGAAAAGTACGAGTTGGCTATTCCTGACTTAAAATACCAAGTGTTGCATGTCAAACTGTGAGGAATTATGCCACAAAGAAAATGAACTTTATTTCGAGGCGTTCTGATTAATTTCAGGGAAGTTATGACATAAAAACTTTTTCACTTTTGAACGTACGCGAAAAAAAAGAGTTGACAATCCCTGCATTACAATACCAAGTGTTGCATGTCAAACTGTGAGGAATCATTCAAGAAAGACAGAGACGTTTGGTTCATGGGGTTCTGATGTATTTCAAAGAAGTAATGACAGAAAATGTTTTGACTTTTGTATGTACGTTAAAAGTACGAGTTGGCTATTCCTGACTTAAAATACCAAGTGTTGCCTGTCAAAATATTAGGATTAACGCAAGAAAGAGAAATCGTTTTTTTCAAGGACGTTCCGATGATTATCAAGGTCGTTATGACAGAAAAACATTTCATATATACGTACGCGAAAAAACGAGTTGGCAATCCCTGTCTTTAAATACCAAGTGTTGCATGTCCAACTGTGAGGAATAATGCAACAAGGACAGATACGTTTGTTTCAGGGCGTTATGATGTATTTCCAGGAAGTTGTGACAGAAAAACTTTTTGACTTTTGTACGTGCGTGAAAAGTACGAGTTGGCTATTCCTGCATTAAAATACCAAGTGTTGCATGTCAAACTGTGAGGAATTATGCCACAAAGAAAATGAACTTTATTTCGAGGCGTTCTGATTAATTTCAGGGAAGTAATGACATAAAAACATTTTCACTTTTGAACGTACGCAAAAAAAAAGAGTTGGCTATCCCTGCATTAAAATACCAAGTGTTGCATGTCAAACTGTGAGGAATTATGCCACAAAGAAAATGAACTTTATTTCGAGGCGTTCTGATTAATTTCAGGGAAGTTATGACATAAAAACATTTTCACTTTTGAACGTACGCGAAAAAAAAGAGTTGACAATCCCTGCATTAAAATACCAAGTGTTGCATGTCAAACTGTGAGGAATCATTCAAGAAAGACAGAGACGTTTGATTCATGGCGTTCTGATGTATTTCAAGGAAGTTATGACAGAAAATGGTTTGACTTTTGTATGTACTATAAAAGTACGAGTTGGCTATCCCTGCTTTAAAATACCAAGTGTTGCCTGTCAAACTATGAGGATTAACGCAAGAAAGAGAAATCGTTTTGTTCAAGGACGTTCTGATGGTTATCAAGGACGTTATGACAGAAAAACAGTTCATATATACGTACGCGAAAAAACGAGTTGGCAATCCCTGCCTTTAAATACCAAGTGTTGCATGTCCAACTGTGAGGAATAATGCAACAAGGACAGAGACGTTTGTTTCAGGGCGTTATGATGTATTTCAAGGAAGTTGTGACAGAAAAACTTTTTGACTTTTGTACGTGCGTGAAAAACACGAGTTGGCTATTCCTGACTTAAAATACCAAGTGTTGCCTGTCAAACTATTAGGATTAACGCAAGCAAGAGAAATTGTTTTTTTCAAGGACGTTCCGATGGTTATCAAGGACGTTATGACAGAAAAACAGTTCATATATACTTACGCGAAAGAACGAGTTGGCAATCCCTGCCTTTAAATACCAAGTATTGTATGTCAAACTGTGAGGAATAATGCGACAAGGACAGAGACGTTTGTTTCAGGGCGTTATGATGTATTTCAAGGAAGTTGTGACAGAAAAACTTTTTGACTTTTGTACGTGCGTGAAAAGTACGAGTTGGCTATTCCTGCATTAAAATACCAAGTGTTGCATGTCAAACTGTAAGGAATTATGCCACAAAGAAAATGAACTTTATTTCGAGGCGTTCTGATTAATTTCAGGGAAGTTATGACATAAAAACATTTTCACTTTTGAACGTACGCGAAAAAAAAGAGTTGACAATCCCTGCATTAAAATACCAAGTGTTGCATGTCAAACTGTGAGGAATCATTCAACAAAGACAGAGACGTTTGATTCAGGCGTTCTGATGTATTTCAAGGAAGTTATGACAGAAAATGGTTTGACTTTTGTATGTACGTTAAAAGTACGAGTTGGCTATCCCTGCTTTAAAATACCAAGTGTTGCCTGTCAAACTATGAGGATTAACGCAAGAAAGAGAAATCGTTTTGTTCAAGGACGTTCTGATGGTTATCAAGGACGTTATGACAGAAAAACAGTTCATATATACGTACGCGAAAAAACGAGTTGGCAATCCCTGCCTTTAAATACCAAGTGTTGCATGTCCAACTGTGAGGAATAATGCAACAAGAACAGAGACGTTTGTTTCAGGGCGTTTTGATGTATTTCAAGGAAGTTGTGACAGAAAAACTTTTTGATTTTTGTACGTGCGTGAAAAGTACGAGTTGGCTATTCCTGACTTAAAATACCAAGTGTTGCATGTCAAACTGTGAGGAATTATGCCACAAAGAAAATGAACTTTATTTCGAGGCGTTCTGATTAATTTCAGGGAAGTTATGACATAAAAACTTTTTCACTTTTGAACGTACGCGAAAAAAAAGAGTTGACAATCCCTGCATTACAATACCAAGTGTTGCATGTCAAACTGTGAGGAATCATTCAAGAAAGACAGAGACGTTTGGTTCATGGGGTTCTGATGTATTTCAAGGAAGTTATGACAGAAAATGGTTTGACTTTTGTATGTACGTTAAAAGTACGAGTTGGCTATCCCTGCTTTAAAATACCAAGTGTTGCCTGTCAAACTATGAGGATTAACGCAAGAAAGAGAAATCGTTTTGTTCAAGGACGTTCTGATGGTTATCAAGGACGTTATGACAGAAAAACAGTTCATATACGTACGCGAAAAAACGAGTTGGCAATCCCTGCCTTCAAATACCAAGTGTTGCATGTCCAACTGTGAGGAATAATGCAACAAGTACAGAGACGTTTGTTTCAGGGCGTTATGATGTATTTCAAGGAAGTTGTGACGGAAAAACTTTTTGACTTTTGTACGTGCGTGAAAGTACGAGTTGGCTATTCCTGACTTAAAATACCAAGTGTTGCATGTCAAACTGTGAGGAATTATGCCACAAAGAAAATGAACTTTATTTCGAGGCGTTCTGATTAATTTCAGGGAAGTTATGACATAAAAACATTTTCACTTTTGAACGTACCTGAAAAAAAAAGAGTTGACAATCCCTGCATTAAAATACCAAGTGTTGCATGTCAAACTGTGAGGAATTATGCCACAAAAGAAATGAACTTTATTTCGAGGCGTTCTGATTAATTTCAGGGAAGTTATGACATAAAAACATTTTCACTTTTGAACGTACGCGAAAAAAAAGAGTTGGCTATCCCTGCATTAAAATACCAAGTGTTGCATGTCAAACTGTGAGGAATCATTCAAGAAAGACAGAGACGTTTGATTCATGGCGTTCTGATGTATTTCAAGAAAGTTATGACAGAAAATGGTTTGACTTTTGTATGTACGTTAAAAGTACGAGTTGGCTATCCCTGCTTTAAAATACCTGTGTTGCCTGTCAAACTTTAAGGATCAACGCAAGAAAGAGAAATCGTTTTGTTCAAGGACGTTCTGATGGTTATCAAGGACGTTATGACAGAAAAACCGTTCATATATACGTACGCGAAAAAACGAGTTGGCAATCCCTGCCTTTAAATACCAAGTGTTGTATGTCAAACTGTGAGGAATAATGCAACAAGGACAGAGACGTTTGTTTCAGGGCGTTATGATGTATTTCAAGGAAGTTGTGACAGAAAAACTTTTTGACTTTTGTACGTGCGTGAAAAACACGAGTTGGCTATTCCTGACTTAAAATACCAAGTGTTGCCTGTCAAACTATTAGGATTAACGCAAGCAAGAGAAATTGTTTTTTTCAAGGACGTTCCGATGGTTATCAAGGACGTTATGACAGAAAAACAGTTCATATATACTTACGCGAAAGAACGAGTTGGCAATCCCTGCCTTTAAATACCAAGTATTGTATGTCAAACTGTGAGGAATAATGCGACAAGGACAGAGACGTTTGTTTCAGGGCATTATGATGTATTTCAAGGAAGTTGTGACAGAAAAACTTTTTGACTTTTGTACGTGCGTGAAAAGTACGAGTTGGCTATTCCTGCATTAAAATACCAAGTGTTGCATGTCAAACTATTAGGATTAACGCAAGAAAGAGAAATCGTTTTGTTCAAGGACGTTCTGATGGTTATCAAGGACGTTATGACAGAAAACAGTTCATATATACGTACGCGAAAAAACGAGTTGGCAATCCCTGCCTTCAAATACCAAGTGTTGCATGTCCAACTGTGAGGAATAATGCAACAAGGACAGAGACGTTTGTTTCAGGGCGTTTTGATGTATTTCAAGGAAGTTGTGACAGAAAAACTTTTTGATTTTTGTACGTGCGTGAAAAGTACGAGTTGGCTATTCCTGACTTAAAATACCAAGTGTTGCATGTCAAACTGTGAGGAATTATGCCACAAAGAAAATGATTTTTATTTCGAGGCGTTCTGATTAATTTCAGGGAAGTTATGACATAAAAACATTTTCACTTTTGAACGTACGCGAAAAAAAAGAGTTGACAATCCCTGCATTACAATACCAAGTGTTGCATGTCAAACTGTGAGGAATCATTCAAGAAAGACAGAGACGTTTGGTTCATGGGGTTCTGATGTATTTCAAGGAAGTAATGACAGAAAATGTTTTGACTTTTGTATGTACGTTAAAAGTACGAGTTGGCTATTCCTGACTTAAAATACCAAGTGTTGCCTGTCAAAATATTAGGATTAACGCAAGAAAGAGAAATCGTTTTTTTCAAGGACGTTCCGATGATTATCAAGGTCGTTATGACAGAAAAACATTTCATATATACGTACGCGAAAAAACGAGTTGGCAATCCCTGCCTTCAAATACCAAGTGTTGTATGTCCAACTGTGAGGAATAATGCAACAAGGACAGAGACGTTTGTTTCAGGGCGTTATGATGTATTTCAAGGAAGTTGTGACGGAAAACTTTTTGACTTTTGTACGTGCGTGAAAAGTACGAGTTGGCTATTCCTGACTTAAAATACCAAGTGTTGCATGTCAAACTGTGAGGAATTATGCCACAAGAAAATGAACTTTATTTCGAGGCGTTCTGATTAATTTCAGGGAAGTTATGACATAAAAACATTTTCACTTTTGAACATACGCGAAAAAAAAGAGTTGGCTATCCCTGCATTAAAATACCAAGTGTTGCATGTCAAACTGTGAGGAATCATTCAA